>CM052135.1:11977324-11997149 GCA_028454255.1 Halictus ligatus | reverse complement strand
AGAGAGAGAGAGAGAGAGAGAGAGAGAGAGAGAGAGAGAGAGGAATGTGTCGCGAAAGCGAAACGTTTCCTGCGGAGGCCGCGGAACACCTGTAAAATCCGCGCGGATTCGCCTAAGTTGGCCGTGATATTTCAATTACAGCCTGTTAGGGTACTCGTCTGGATTCGTGGCCGCACGTGTCGCTTCCGGGATTACAGTCTGCAACCGCGGGACGTACCTGGAGATTTAATTAACGAGCCGGCTCGATCGGAAAGCGTCGCGTATACACGTGTAACCGTGCCGCACCTGAGACCGGCCGTGTTTCGACGCCTATTTAAGAAATTCCGTCAGCCCCGAAGCTCTCTCTGAACGCTTAGGCTAAAGCCTGTTTCACGGAGACTCGATTTAAAAACAGTATACCGCATCGAGAAACGCCGGCTGGTCTTATACTCTGTTAGGGCATTTTATGCTAAACCCGCCTGTAATCTAATGCTCCGGATCGACTTCGATTTTTCGCGGGAAGAAATAGTTCGGGAATTTCCCGTACGCTCCCGGACGATGTATTTTCAGCGACATTCTTTTGCAAAAATTATTAAAGGCCGGGAAAAAATGTTTAGACTGTGTTTAATGCTGTATTTTTAGCAGGATTCTTTTCGGGAAATTGCAAAAAGAAAAAAATTTGGGAATTTTCAGCGCGCTTCTGGAGGCTCGCGAAGCTGTATTTTCAGCGGGATTATTTTTGCACAAAATTTTGACGTTCCTGTCGGTAACTAAAAGATTTGCGACACTAGAACTATTTTATAGGTCGAAATAGATGTTGAAAAAACTTCCTACGATCCTGAAATCTTCTCGAAACGTACATTTCTAAGGACCATTCAATCCGCATTGTGACCTGTACAAATTTTTTCAACTCGCTTGGACACGTAATCGTACGCAATAAACAATTTCTTCGCTGCTGTAGCCCCCGTCACCTCTGACTTTTATTTTAAAATTATAGAAAGACCAACAGAGTAGAATTATTTTGCGCTTAACAGGAGCTAGGTAAACAGATTAAAAATTGAAATAGTCACAGATCCCAGTATGGCATTTTTTCGAGCCGGTGAATTAATAAACGATAACGGCAGGTGGAATTGGGCTGTTATTATTTCCTCGTTAGAAGTGAAACGTAACGCGACCGGTTCCTTGCCATTTGTTGCTCGACCCGGTAATAAGGATTAATTATTCACGCACGTTCGATGATACCTTGGGGAAAATTACAGCCGAGGTGGCCGGCTCGTTATGGCGTTAATAAATCTCGAGTATAACGGGCGAGACGCGTTCCCGAAGAATTAATACGACCGACGTATTCGCCGTTTTCCGATATTAGTATACGCGGAACAAAATTTTTCCGCGTTTCAATCCCGGAGCTGTCGTGTTCCTTTCGAAATTTAAAGAGGGCCGCTCGTGAAATTTTCATTCGCCAGCAGAAAATATTCCCCGTCGCTCTCGACGGTTTGTTTAACCGGTTTAAATATTTGCAATTTTCCGAGTCGCGTATATACCGACTCCGCTTGTTTGCTTACAATTAAACACACGGATTTGTAACTTGTCCCCTTTTTCTACCTAGAAAAACCGGCTCCACTTTGTATCGCAGTTGCTGCGATTTTTTAAACAAATTTGCCCGAGCACGCAAGTCTATTTAAATATCGCTCATTTTTCTAATAATTTTTCTCTAGTAGTCCCTTCGTCGGTAGTCCCTTCTGCGTCCCCTGTTCGCGTTTATTATTGCAAATACACCCCCGACAATAAATTATATTAAATTACATCGAAGCCACCGGTGCACGTCGACGATTGTCAATTAATTTTGGAAAAAAGGTTGATATTTTTTGACTGGATATTATAGATGAGCTCTTGAGGAACGGCTCTGTGAGGTTTCAAGTTAAAATTTGTAATAGTTTGTAAATTGTTGTTAAAACATCGACCAGTGCTTCCGATGAAAGCATTGCTTCGATTTTGTGGGACGTTTAGGGTGTCGTTAAAATTACAGGCACTCATCATTGACAACATAATGCAGTTCATTCTTTTGTAAAGAAACCTCGCTCAACATCAGACAGAGTTCAAACACGACAAGTGCAGTGACCCGAATCGATTTCCCGTCAGACCGATCGATCGCCAATAAAACCACATGCTTCCCTACAAGGAAATCATGCAATTTCGAAAATCGTCCAGCACGACAGTCCGTCCTCGAGCAATCGTGCTCTGTTTTAGACGTTTCCCGTGCATCGTTCGAAGTAACAGAAACGTCGATGCGAGAAAACCACCTTGTATACCGTCGGCAAATATTCTTCAATAAAATTATATTTCCCGGTTTTCCCTCTGTGTTGTCACAACCCGCAATGCTCTCTCGCTTCTGTTATTTCTCGTTTCGTTCCTCGGTGCTCGGATATTTCGTTTTGCCTCCTCCGCCCGCGCCCCACCACCCGCCACACCCCCCTCGTTTTCATATTCCCGCGTCCTTGTATTCCTCCCCCATATCACTTATTTTTCATTCTAATAATTCTTCTCCGGTAGTCCCTTCGGTTCCTCTGGTTCCGGGTTGCAGCAGAAACCATTCTTCGTCGTCCCCTATTCGCATTTATTGTCGCGGATACACCCCCAATACTAAATTTAATGAATGCTGTGCGGTCGAATGCTATTCGAGTCATCGGTACACGATTTTGAATTAATTTTCTACATTTTTTTGGGAGGGAGGGGGGAGAAGACAAAAAGTTTTTTTACCGGATCGTGTAGATTGAGTCTTCAGGGACATCTCTGTGAAATTTCAAGTTGGAATTTGCCATAGTTTCGAAGTTATTCTTAAAAATGCGAGCAGTGTTCCCAGTGAGTAGAATATTCGCTTTTTCCAAGAATTGCTCTGACCTTGTGAAGCTCTTCAGGATTTGTTGACTGAGAAGGTGAAAGAGTTCAATATTTTTTTATCGAATCTTGTAGACTGAGTCTTCAGGGACATCTCTGTCAAATTTCAAGTTTGAATTTGCCATAGTTTCGAAGTGATTGTTAAAACTTTGAACAGTGTTCTCAGTGAGTAGAGTATTTGCAGTTTTCGAGAATTGCTCTGACCTTCTGGGAATCTTCAGAATTTGTTGACTGAGAAGGTAAAAGAGTTCAATATTTTTTTACCGGATCTTGTAAATTGATTCTTCAGGAATATCCCTGTAAAATTAAAAATTGGAATCCGCTGCAGTTTCGAAGTTATTGTTAAAAATGCGAGCAGTGTTCCCAGTGAGTAGAATATTCGCAGTTTCCGAAAACTTATTTTGCAGTGATCTTCAGGGTCCGCAGCTTTGCTAATGAACGTTTCAGACGAGTTAGGCGAATTTCCTAGTATGTTGGTTGAAGATTGCGGTACGAAGATGGGAAGAAAATCGTCCTGGGTCTCCGCAATTCGATTTTTGTGGCTGAACGCAACTGATATCGTTCCGCGAGGACGAAACACGAAACGGAGGATCGCGCATAATCTCGCAGGCAGACGGATAAAGATGCGATGGCGGAAAATAAGAGAACCCCAAGGACAAAAAGCCATCGGGTTCTGCACACGGTAGTTACAAGAGTATAGAGTGAGAGGGGGGGGGGGGGGCGAGAGAGAGACGGAGGACGAGAGTGGCGCTGGACACGCTGATACATCACGCGGCTCGAGATAAAAGTTTGCTGCTCATTGCCACGAAATATGGTAGCGCATGCTTACTTATGGATGCTAGTTATCGCAGTAAACAATGTTCCCAGTGTTCCTAAAACGCTTTGGTAAACTTATAGCCTGTTCCGATGGAGATACCACGGGCAAAAATGGCGCCGGGGATTTATACAGTTGCGAAATGGGCAATCATCCCGGTTGTGGCGTTGCGATAGCTATTTTTTAATTTATGTATGCCATGTGTCGTCTTCAAGCAAAATCTAGAACTGTCAAGCTTACTAAAATTATCGGCCCTGATTTTTGAAATTTATAATTGGTATGAAAAATTATTCTTTATGTGATCTGATAATTCAAAGAAGAAAAGTATTTATAGAATTATTATTATTATTATTATTATTATTATTATTATTATTATTATTATTATTATTATTATGGGCATTATATGTTTTAATATTTGGTGTGCGAACTAACATCGCAGCGTAGGGTTGCGTTGTTCACACAGGAAATGAGAAATCATCCCTGTCGCGCATCCGTGACAGCAGACTGTAATGAGAATTTTTACCACACATCATTATTGTGAAAAATAATCCTCTTGTTTTCCATTCTCATGCAACCCACTAATACAAAGTAGCTTTGCGTTATTGTCAGTTGTGGAGTATGAAATTACTATTGTCATGCTTTCGTGATGGCGGTCACCGTCGGCAATTCTCATTTAGTAACTGCTCTAATTACAAATATTGTTCATTTTCATTTATGTGTACATTTTTTAATTTGCTGATTTTCATTGAGAAATTTTTCTAATTTCAACTTGCAGCGAATATAATTTACACATTGTTCCAGTTTTAAATTTCATCCATCTTTGTTTTTGCATTCTTCTAATTTTTAATTTTGTTAATTTGCAAATTCTTCCAATTTTATATTTTTCTTCATTCATTCATTCATAATAATCTATTGTTTCGGATCAGTAGAAAGATCGAAATCATGGCAGTCGTCTATAAAAATATACTCACAACACATGCTTCAAGTACCGTCGAATATGTGTGCAAAATCCCACTGCAAAAGGTTCAGTAGATTTTTCGGAAAAATTACCAAAAATTCAAACGGTCTCGTAAACAGCCTCCTTCTTCAAAACGTACTCTATAAAAAAATGTAACTCATGTAATTTTGATTATTTTCACTTGAAAAAAATCATACACATGCTCCAACTGCCGATGATTATGTGTGCAAAATCTCGTTTCAAAAGGTTCAGCAGATTTTTCGGAAAAAAATTCCGAAATATACGAGTTAGAACTGTCTCTAGAACCAGAATACCCCCTTAGCAGCTGCCTCGAAATCACAATCTCCAAAATACGCCCTATCCAACCAGAAGCAATCTCTCCCAATCCAATCATCATTTCTCGAAGTCTGTGAAATCACCAAATGCACCATCTAGTTGTTAACGCTGATGCGATCGGTTCGAATATTCGTGACTTACTATACCGAAACCTGGTCTCGAAATCGACGTGTTCCCTCCGTTGCGTGCTCTCACGCAGGGCTCGAGCATTACCCGAACGGAAATGCACGGAAAATTACATTTTCGTTTTTCAACGTCGGCGTAATGCTCTGACGGAGCTTCGTTCGCTTGTAAAAAAAAGAGGGATAGAAAGGGGGGATAGAAAGAAAGAAGGATAAAGCGAGAAAGAACCATGCAGGAAAGGGAGAAACAGAGGCAGGAAATTAGATGCATATCTGCAATATCATTCCCTTGCACGGAGCAGCAGGACTTTTATATTTTCTCCCAAGATTCGACATCTGCGTTATGCAACCCGTGAAACTTTTTACGCTCGCGATTTGCAATCTTACGTAAAGCCCGCCTCGACGTCCGGGAAATATGATTCCGAGAAGGCGATTGTTCGTTAATTTTCTCCCTCGGCCCGGCTCTTGAACGGCGTCATCGCGTTCGTGCGTCCTTAAGGGGGGAAGTGTTTTAATCAGTGAAAAACGATTTTTAAAAAAAAATTGAACGGTGCGATTAATCTGAAATTTTGTGTGGACACTCGAGACACCTTTAGTGACCTGTAAAATTTTTTTCAACTCGATTCGATCATGCAACAAATTAGAACGCGATAAACAATTTCCTCAGTTCTCTTCAGTTCACGTGATCTTTCAATTTAAAATTATAGAGGAGTACGATCAGCAAAATAAAATATTGTGATATTTATTAGGAGCGATTCGAATAGAAATTTTCAATTTTTGTAGAAAAAATTATTCGTAATAAGCGAAATAAAATCTGTACAATTGACGTGCGCCGTTGTTTCTGTGTTTTCATGGGGGATATTCGATTCCTCGGAGAAAGCAGATAGGGGGTATCAACGTGTCCTCGAGTCCTGAAGGGGATCTTCTGCATAGAGGACCTTTCAAAATTCAATTCGAGGCCAGCCGCTGCTCTCTGCCGTCGGGAATTAAATTTCCATCCACAGCTCGATCGCTGGCAGTCCTTTCATAGAATATTTTTCGTGGATTTGTATCGGAGCTCTCGGAAAACCCCTCCTTTCTGTAAATATCCGAGACGTTTTTGGACATTTTTTCAACATTTTTAAACGGCGCGATACACGGTCTCTCTTTTCCTGGAATCCACTATAAAAATTCTGTGAAACTTGCGGTTGTAAATTTTTATAGACACAGAGATTTCTCTGTATATGTCGCCTAGACCTGCAAGATAAACGTCGCGGTATTATCCCCACTACCGCGGGATATACCCCGAGAGTTGGTATTGAATGGGTTATGATTGGGTACACCGTATTTGTAAATTTTTATGGTATTATAAAATTATTTGGAATTATTCGCTCATTTTTATGAACTATTATGATATTTTTTTAATATTTTTTAAGTTCGTTTTGAAAATTATTTGCGAGCAAATTGTATAGAAGTGTTTCTAAATTTGTATGGTATTCGTTAATATCTTTTACGTGTTTTTTGAAAAGTGCACAGAATTGTTGCCGCAGATTTTTGTAAATTTTGTGATATTGTTAAATATTTGATTTCACAGCCCTCAAAAAATGTGTAAAGTGCTCGTTAGTTTCAATTTTAATGTTAACCTATTATACCGTGATCGTTTGCAAACCGATGGAATCGGGGAATAATGTTGATAGAATTTGTTAAACTGTTGCCGGAAGCGCGTAATTCACTTTCGGGACATGATGGCGGTCGCGAAAAGCGACAGAAACCGCGTCTCAATGGCCGGAGCCAGTTTCGCACAGTGGTCCAAGTGTTTTCTCTTTGTAGGAGCGACTCGGACGACGATTATTCCGCTGGCAACGTCCGGATCTACATACACAAGTGGGTATTTGTTCGCGAACGAGTAACGGTGCTGTCAGAGCAACGCGTGCCACGCTTTTACAATGCACTCGTTAGCACCGCCATTTTCCTAGCCCGCGAAATTGCTCATAGTATTGGCAGAGGATGCGTGGAATGACTTGAACTTACCCGTGGGATTATTTCTGGTTACCAGGAAGACGAACAGCCAGGATGATTGTCAAGAACCGGTTGACTCGTTCTGCGACCATTTTGTGACCTGACGGGATCTCATTGAGCCAACAATAATTTTTAAATGGCGTCGATACACTGAGAAGTATTCCACAAAATTATAAAAGTGTATTTCAATGAGATCCTAACTGCAGAGTTGAAAATGGAGCATGTTAAAAGACAATCTACTCCATTGGCGACCATTTTGTGGTCACGCTGACAAAATTGATCACGCTGATTGCCATTAGTTTATATTTGTAATAAACTGGACGATAACTTTATCACCCACAGAGAATTAAACTGTAAACAATTTGCGAAAGTGAATAATATATAGTCGGTGCTGTATTTTATTAGTAGAAATTCTCATAAAACCAAAAAAAAATAATCTTTCCTTGACGCGCTAATTTTGTCTCGTTAAATTGCAAATTGCTGCGAGAGAGAGAGAGAGAGAGAGAGAGAGATTTCAATTTTATTTTTCCCAGTTATTACCGCATGGCGTGTAACATGAATATTTCATGTTTTCCATAAAGTAGGCGCGGATGGTCCATTGTTATCGTCCCAAAGTGTTTCGAGAGCAAATCCGCAAAATAACATTGCAATAAATGTGCAATTTCGCTCGAATGAGCTTCTTAATGCGAAAACTAATTTTTCCCAATTTATTTCATTCATAAAAACGAATAAAAAACCACCAAAAAGATTTCAAAATCCCCAATAAAAATACTACAAAATTTGATGTATTTGTGCCACAAATGCACAAGTAAAATAGATAAAATTTGATGAATATTATTCTCGGCCTATTAAAATTGTAAAAAAAAAAACAAGAATATTACTCCCTCGTTCAACTTACGTTTCAATCAATTTTCTTCCAATTAATTCAGAACATTTTTGTGTCGATGCAGATTATTAATTGAATTTAAATCATATTATTTTGGACCTATTAAACTTATGATGAGAAACAATTTCATTTCATTTGAATATTTCAATATCATTTTCTTTCAATCAATTTACAAAATTTCGTTTTCGCAATTTTGTACGAGAGTCGTTAACGCCGCGAGAATTTAATTTCTGTCATGGTCGACCCTATGCGGAATTATGAAAAGAATTTCGGAGGAGCGTCATTTCAATTTTTGTTTCATTTGTCTCTCTGCAATTAATTCGAAAAAACGCTGTTTCTCGAGCAGCAAACGGAACGCTGCCAAAGCACTAAAATGGCAGTGAAAAGCGCGTCGATCCGCAACGCCGTTTCGTCGACAGAACGTTTACAGCATGTTTGAGCCCCGTAACGTTTCGAAAAGGACATAAAAGGAAAGCGAAATGATAAACACCGGTGACGACTAAATTCATTTTCAGCAGCTGCATTGCGACAAAGTAGCTTTTAAAGCATCCCGTCCGAGGGCCCAGGAAACATAACCGGAAGTTCGCTGGTATTTTGCAAAAGTTCTCGTAACTTTTCACGCCAGGCCAGTGGGAGGTGCAGAAAAAAAACATACGTCTACTCAAAAATGCGGGAAGTTTGCGCGTTGTAATGCGTCTGCCAGATTCAGCATGGTTTTACGAGTTCTTACCGGAGGTGAGGGGTGGAGGGTGAGGGGACGTCAGCCATATTCTTCGAGAAGTTAACGTGCACACGGCTTTTTCATGTTCTTAATAAAAAAATTATACAGCCGAGCACCCCGGTTGTTGTTGTTTAAGTATTTCCGTTATGTCGAATGCGTTGACTGTTTCCTTTTGTAGGGCCTTTATGGGTGAACTGGTGCGGCAGTAGGACAGGGTTGAAGATTCACTATAATTGTCCGTAATTAATGGAATGTCTATCCAATTTCTGAATTTCCTACAATTTATCAATAAAATGCGGTGGTCATAAATTAAGTTTTAAAAATGTGCAGTTATCATAAATACATAAAGATCCGTCTGGTAGTTAACAGACTCCAGGGAGGTTTGTTTAAGATAAGGAAGGAACAGGAGACATTAAAATTTCTTCGAATATTATAGTCTATTATTCTTCGTACTCTTCTGGAAAAATTGATACAAAAATGTTATTTGAATCGCATGCATACGGATTTTCATCTGGAAGAGCTTGTCCCGGCACATAAATGTTAAGTAGCAAGACTCCGAACGTCGATTCCTTTTCTATACGTCGTATTATCGACTGTATTGTTTTCTCGTAAAATTAAATTGAACGTCGCTCCATATTCTTTTATACCTCGTTCCTTTTGTTCAATATGATATTGTAGAGTTCCTCAGAATTTCCTTTTTAACAATACACTGGCATGTACCTACAGGAAATTCATTTTTCCTCGCGATCAAGAGGAATTTTTTTTTGCTCCATCCGGGTATAATAACCGCGGTCCGAAGGACCTATCAATGTACGAAAATTCTCGAATTTAGCGCCTGGTTTGTTATTAAAAAATTCCCAAAGCGCACGATACGTAGGGCACAAAATTGTACGGTGAACGCTGATCGGAAAATATTTTGAAGTACAATTATTTCTTAGAATGTTGACTTATCTTAGTGAATAGGTATAGTAGATTCGAATTGTACGATCTAGGAAAAACGAGGATCCCCTTCATTGGGGGTGGGAGGTGTAAGTAAATATCACCGGAATTAGATCATATTTGGTTTCATTTTAATAAAAAAAAAAAAAAAATGTCACGAATATGTTGATCAAAGTTTCATAAAAAAATAAAGAAGTTTTGTAATTGGATTGATCTTCCGGTCTCACACCGATATAGCCGACTTTGTCTTGGAACGAACCTTTACTGTACTCATGTCTACAGATAATTGCGTGTTCCTATTTGTAATACAGTTTTGATTTGTTTACGGACTGATTACTGACAAAGTCAGTGTGCAAAAATTCTGCACACATTCAGCAAAAATTGTTAACATGAGTACCACTTTAGAAAATGGATCGAACCTTTACTGTACTCATGTTTACAGATAATTAGCACTATACCTACCACGGTCTAATGACCGGTTTCATATTTTACAGTGATTGAAATTATAAAAATTCATTTATGGAAAGTAGTGGAATAGATTTCCTTGTCCAAGCATTTATTATATGGAAAATTACGGACAATCTCAATAAATTTAGGGTTGCCATTTTTATAAGGCAATATTTACCAGATACTGTTAATGCTTTGTAGGTTTAGTGGGTGTTCCTATTTGTTATACAATTTTAATTACAGTAGGAAGTCAGTGGGCAAAAATTCTGCAAAAATTCAGCAAGAATTCAGCAAAAATTCAGCAAAAATTCAGCAAAAATTATGCAAGAATTCTGTAAAAGTTGTCAATATAACAACTATTTCGGAAAATAGTAGGGATACATTTTGGAACGCATCGGGAGACAAAAGTGCGGGTTTGGGACAAAATCGCGACAGGATCGGATCGCCATTGCTTCCGGCTTGTTCGCAGCATTTCCACCTGTTCGACGGGGGTCGCGCGGAAAATTCGCAGTCCGGTAAGATGTTAGGCGAACCGTGTAAACGCAGCCGGCTTTCAGTAAGGCAGCTTTTAGCGCGATAACCGAGGGAACACGACGTTCGAAATGACATCCCCGAGGGCAGAACTAGATCGGATATCGGTTCAAGAGTTCGCGGCACACGTTTCAACGTTAATGGAGCTACCGATGCGCTTTCGGGAGGTTCCTATTACGTGCTATATAGAAGGAAAGCTACCCTTAGTGCATATCCGAAGCTTCGATTTCGTTGCCGATCATTATTGTTCCCGGGGAACCGGGGATGAACATTGTTGGCGGTAAACTGCTCGCGATTCGAACCGCCCTAACAGTTTTTAGTCGTTTATGACCGTGTCCCTTATCTCCACAACTTGAATAAAAATTAATATTGTTCGAAATTGTATATAGAAATAAAAAAAATTAATATTATTTCAACTATTATACAGAAATTTGAAAGTTTATGCAGAAACCAAAAAATTCCTTGAAATATACAGAAATCAGAAATGAATAATCTTTGAAATTTTATGGAGAAACAAAAAACTGAATAATCTGTGAATTTTGTAAGAAAACAGTATCATTTGGTAATACACAAAAAGCCTTTTAAACTATAAATTTAAAAATGTGTAAGACACGTGGTGGATAAATTATTTTCCCGAATTGCTGCTAAAATGTTAAATAAAACCCGTTCAGAATGATGTTAACTGAGACAGAGTTGTCTGATTGTTAACGGTACGCCATTGTCGTACAAGGTGGCATCGATCAGGCTAATCCGCACGAACGAAACTTTTTCACAGCTCGTTTCATAGTCAAACAAATTGAGTTTGAATTTTGGCCGAGCGAGCATGTCATCGAATGGTGCTTCGCTAACGCGGAAGTTCATTATTTACCGTTTCTATTTACGCGAGTACATGCGCAACAGGCAGATTTTCAACATGAATTTATTTCAAGAATTACGTCGCTATGAAAAGTCGCCGCTTTTACCGTGTCTCTAATTTATTTTTCCACTTTGACCATTATACATATATGCTCTTAAAAAAGATCAGAAATCAGCGTATGCAATTACTTTCAAAAAATCTTTTATCAGAAAGAAAGAATAATTCAAATATGCTTCATTCAGTCTGGGTTAATTTATAGTTCAGTTGTGTTATTTATTCATCATAGATATATTCACATATTATAAGGCATATAGATACAATTTAATTTGTAGAAGTCAAGTGGTCTGTTTGACAAGTGCTCAGCCACCTGGCAAACCAGGTTAAGTGAACGACGTCGCGTTCCCTGACTAGGATGGGTGACCGTTGAAATTCTACTTCAGAATCAATTAGACATAATATTAAATTTTGGGAAACCTCTGTTATATATACAGACGTATCATACAAAACCTACAGATTGCATTAAGCACATAATAAATAAAAATTTCGTTTAAAGGAAACATGCACTCTTCCCAAAGAAAAAAAGAAGACTTTCTATAAAAGAATTTAAAGAGCCTTTCTAACCTTGCATAAAGAGAGCTTTCAAGATAATTGGATAAAAATGTTGTAGAGGTGCCTGCGCCACAAAAGGGAAAAACAGAATACCAAAAATTAGAAAACTAGGACTAAAAATTAAACGAACAAATATAAATATGAGAAGTTTCAAAGTACGAATGAATAAAATGTTATTCAAGCAAAAAACCTGTACTCTTCCAAAATGAAATTAAAGAGAACCAATAGAAATACCCAATAAAATTGTCTATACAATTAGTAATTTTCAAGACAATCGAATGAAGAAAATGATAAAGTTTTTTCAAATTTCTCAGGAGCCCTAGAATCGTCAAATTTTCGAATATTAGAAAAATGGCACATCCCCGGCGGAACTTGCGGAAATTCTTTCACAGGTGCGAGAGGTTTCGCGCACCGTCTCGTAAAACCGAAACGGTAATGGCAGTGGAATCGCCGAGACGGACAGAAAGTAAAGCGAATTCCCGATGGCGTGTGCGTTGCACAGAAACGAGCACGGAACGGGAACGCGTTGCGTGCAAACGCACACAGCGTCCTGTCATCCTGATCCTACCCGGCCGCCTCTGTATCGTATGCGTATGCGGTAACCACTTGAATAAACATCAATTTGATATCGTTCGCACATTGTATCGTCGGTGCGTTCGCCTCTGCCGAGGCGTCACGGCGCACATAAACGTCTGGCCGTTCGTGCTTTCACACCTGTGCGCCTGTTCACCTTTAACACCTCCGCCTCTTGTTCCTCTTCACCTTCGGTTTCCTTTTCTCGCATTTTTCTTGCTTTCTCAGATTTTTCTAATTTTAATATTTCCTGTTGAATTAGACCTTTTTATCATCAATATATCATTCAAAGATTGTTTAATAGTTTTCGGGAGTAAAGATTAAATTTCATAGAAATACTGTTCCATCACAAAGTATTCTAAAAATAATTGCAATTAAGAAGTTCCTTTATCTCCGTTCGAACATTTCGATTCCACAGAGACGCAACGTAAGCTGTTCGATTATCGCTGATCCGTTTTCACAAAGCTAGCAAACTTTTCTTTTTAATTGATCAACGAGTCTTTATCAAGGGTGAATTGAAGTGTGTAAGACTGACAGATAGTCAATTGTTTTCAAATATAAAATGGCCGGGAACGAGGCAGTCCAAACTGCGGAGAAAAGTCAAAATTCGATTGGACCACTGAAAATTTGTTTTTGGAGAATTTCAGCTAAAGAAAATTTTTATTTTTAATCACAATCTAACGCGATTTAATTCCACCTCAATTTTAATCACAATCGACTACTACAAAAATGAAAATACGTACAAACAAAAATTAGAACCATATTAGAGACAAATTATAGCACCTTGAGGTTAATATTGACAACCGAAAATATGTTTTTGGAGAATTTCGAGAATTCATTTTGGAAATAGGAATAAATAAAAATTAGAACTATTCCACAAAGCAACTATAGTACCTCGAGATTAATATTGACGATGGAGAATTTGTTTTTGGAGAATTTCAATTAGGGATTATGTTCGGGATCAGGCCCGCTGGTTCCGTGCCCTAACAAAACCATGTCGGATTCGGAACGTATTAAACCGGGTTCGATAACTCTCCCGTGGGAATCTGTTTATGATTAAACATCTATCAGGCTGACGTGCACGTGTACGCACCTGCAGCTGCGTGATTTGCGTCAGCGTCTTGAGGCTATGCACACCGAGCGACGCCATTGCGTAAATAGATTTCGGTAAGCTGTCGTCGGATTTGGTTAACGGTATCATGCTCAATGGGCTTTGTTGACGGTGCTTTGAGCGACGAAAGTAAACCGGTCTACCGTTTCCGAATGAAATTGACATTAGTGACCACCTCGCCTCGAATCGAATAAATTAATAATTACGTCTAAACCTTCGTAATCTCACATTTTGAAAATTTGTGCTACGTCTTTGGAGTTTACTGGCTTCAAAATTAAACAATTACTATTATCAAATGAATATTTTAGGTGCTACGAATTTTTAAAATCGAGCTTTCCGAGGATAAGTCTGTGTTTCACTTATGAAAATGTTTAGGTTCTTCGAATTATCCTGCTCGTTCTGTTCCACATTTTCGAGCGATTCTTTTTAGAGATTGAAGAGCATTGTTTTCACTATTTTTTAATGAAAATTTCGTTTCGATATTCCATGTAGTTCAAAAGTTACAATAAAATTTCTTTAATGTCGACTGATGGGATAGAATGAAGGTATAGTGACATTTCTTTATTTTAAACTATATTGTAATTTAGGGTGCAGATCGATGTGTATGTGAACCGATCGATTGTATCTCATCGAGTTTAATCACAGGAAGCCGCAGGAAACCGCAGGAAACCACAGGAAAACGAAGTGCGAAATTAGCATTTTCAATCTAACTTTTCAGACTGCATGGTCAGTAAAAGGAAGCCGAATAGAGATCAGTATGATCGAGCAATATAAACTCATTTCAATTTTACAGGTTTTGTAGAACTGAGAAGATCTGGTTTTGCCAGATTTAATTTAATAACTTTTTAATACCAATGAATAAAACACCTGAACATAAACAAACGTTCATTTTTATATTTTCTAACTTCTATTCAATCTGGAACACTTTTTTTATCCGCTGAAATTTGTATTGCGTACAATGTTATAAAATTTTATCGTTGCTATAACTTTTGTACCGTTATCGACGCATTTGTGACATTGTCCCGATTAAAATGGGCCTAACCCGACGCAATTTGATGCGTGTTTACTCGTTTAATCCACGATACAATGGAACCTCGATGATTCGAACTAATGAGTGGAACACCTAATAGTTTGAACAATATATAAGTGTTAGATTAAATCCTGAGTGTTCCATACTCGATTATATTAGCTTGAACAGTTTACACTCGAGAAACGTATTCAAATAATGAAAAATCGTTCGGTTCGGATAATAGAGGTTCTACTAAATCGTGGATTAAACGAGTAAATGAGCATCACACTACATCATGTTTGGACTCATTTTACGCATAAAAATGAGACGAATATTTTGGTAAAGGTTTCATAGAGACACAATTAAAAGCAAAAGAGTTATATAGGATTATAAATAAGTAATACATACTGTGCCGCTGAAGAAGACGTTACTGTCACGCTATTTGACCATTAATTCTTCATAGAATTTTGTTTGCTGTTCTCTGTTAGATTGATCGATGTTCTGCGAATTAAAAGTTCACAACAATGATTGAATATTCGGATCCCAGTAATCGCAAAAAGGGACAGAAACGCAATATGACGGCCGTATCTCTTCCGCACGCGTAAAAATGGCTAGCGAGACGTAAACACCGTCGAAGCCGTAGCCTTTTGGCGTCTTTCCAATTCCGATAATCTCATCCCCGCTATCATTATTATGCCCATTATTGGCCTGGTTATTTAGTAGCCGGTAAATCCCAGGGAACCGCATCCATTCGGCCATCCATGGATATCGAGTGCGCGGGGGTGGAACCGGTTTATTGTTCGAGAGGGTAATACATTTCCCAGGGCCGAAAGAGTGCTAAAGTATCCCTTAAGCCCTTCGATCTCTCCATCTACCTCTCCCCTCCAATTTTTCCTCTCTCTTTCTCATAACTCCTGCATATGTTCCCCTTTTGTTTCACTTTGAACGAATTCGATCGCTCGCGCCATTTTCCTGATGCCAAAATTGCGCATATGCTCATTTTGCAAATTTTCGAATTATATCAATCCAGTATTCTTAGGTCACAGTTAAACTCCGAATATTAATAAACGTAAATCTCTGGAAACGAATGTGCAGAAAATGGCACTGGATTAAATTGATTTATTAGTTCTATTCTTTTTAATGAATCAATTTATTTAATTTTTTTTTCATTATATTATTATTATTATATCACTTTATCTAGTTAGTATTCACATGTTTGCTCTCTTCTTTTTAATTTCAAATAATTTCAGTTACTAAATAATTGTACAATTTATTGTAAATTGACACAAAATCTTATAGGACTTATTAGAGTGTTTTATCGTACATTTTGTTGTTTATTCTTGCGTATTTATTGTTTTATATTTTCGATTTCGTTGTTCAATTAGTCTACATGATTTTGCCGCAGAATATTGCACGAAGGAATTTGTTAATATTTTAAAAACTAATGTTCAGCGAATTCTGTTTGCGCACATGGGTAGTGTTTGTGTGACCATCGAGGGTCAGTTTATTAGCTTAGACGAAGTGCCCGTCTTGCACATTTGGTAAACAAATGTTCCGAGAACGGAAACTTTATAAGGTAGTTACAACCGGGAACGTAAAAATCTATCAAGAACGTAGTTTATTACCATTACACGTGCACTTCCCTGGCCTTCACTTCCGAAATGGCCGTTTTTCACCCGCTCCATAAAATTCTTGGGTCATTGTCACGTGTCACCGGACGGGCCTTACCTGCGTTGCGCCGCCTGAGTCCGGGGTTTTCCGCCAACCCGGCTTGCCAAATGTTGTCTCTTCTTTTCCACGACTTCCTCGACCATCGTGGGCGTTGGCCAGTCAAGTCACCGCCCATTGACAAGTCGACTTAAATATCAGTGTTTGGCAAGCGCGGACCAGATTGGAAAAATATACCAAGTCGTAACACTTCCCTTAAGGCCACTGTTTTCGTACAGTTTTGGACAAGAAAAACACTCTTGTAATAGACAATCGCGCTAAACATCTATACAGTCCACAAAGTTTTGTTTTATCGTTTCACGTTAAATAAAGTGAAAATTCTGTTATCCTGTTAAGCCTGAAGTGATCACATCCATCATCAAATCCCTCCCGAACAACGAAGCTGACCATTCGGCGCGACAGGTCGCAGGATGAAGTTTTCAGCAGCGATTGATTTCATGGAATTTCGACTGATGTCTATTTTCAGATTTCTATTTTTTTTTCTGCCCTGTATACCGATAAATGTGTAAATGTACATGTAAATGTGTACCGATTTTCTATCAGAATTAAATTTATTTAGATAGAATTTTTTCTTTTTTTAGTGAAACTCGTCGGATCTTCCGAATCAACTTAATAAACACGAAAATGTTGCTGAGCATTCACGAACACTTTAACGAAAGTACATGGGGATTTATTTTCGAAACATTTCTTTTTTTTTACATAAATGGTAGCGCACGTTTCGATTGATATTCCCGAGTAAAAAAAAAATTAAATATTATATTCGAAAAAACGGTCCACCAATATGAGTGTTATATCATTCTGAATAAAAGATTACTTAAAATCAAACAGAAAATTTATATTACTTGTAATTCGTCTAGAATTTATTTATGTTGTTATTGTTTTCCACTGTACGAACTCATAAGAAATACCGTAGAATAATAACAGCATTAGAAAAAACTTTTTTTTTGCTGCACTTCAGTGTACAAAATGGCGCTTTTGTGTATCTTATCATTTTTTGACAAAAGCAATTTCAAGAATTTTTCTAGACTCAAGAAATGAAAGATCAATAAAAGATCAATAAAAAAAATACAGACATGTTTTTCAACCATCAATTAGATATACAAAAACATTTTTAGATATAATTAGATGGTTAAAAAAATTCCCAAAGCTAACACAAAATGAAGGAACAGTATTTAAAGTGACGTTCAAAATTGGAGAGTTAAAATGCAAAATGGCATTATAAAAAAAAAATACTGATATGTTCTTCGATCCCTAATGAGACAGATAAGAATGTTGTTTTACCAGAAAATTTAACAGTTAGGCAGTAAAAAATATAGTTGCGTACAAAGAAAGATGCAAGAGCAGCTAAAACGTTCGAGGGTGGTTTAAAGAAAATGGTGGTCGTTACAGGTGGCAGCGATCCACGATCAAGAAATTTCGTAAATTGCATTAAGGCGTGCTGCTGGCCTATGGAATCGTTCGAGGCGCATGGAATGCGTACGGAATGGTGTTCGGACGCTTAAGTTAACGTCGTCCGCCGTTACGAATATTAACGATGAGGTGAGGGCGGCTTAATTGCCGTCCAACGAGAAAACTTTCGAAAATCTAATTTCGCTCTTACAGCCGCGCGGATACTATTCCGTCGGTTCGTAAGAAATTAACAAGCTCCGAGTATCGCTATCATCGGCGTAACCGTGCATTTATAATGCCTTGTTAGAGGGGGTTAATTTTCCGACTAATTTCACGAACTGTGTACCCCCCCCCCTCACCACGTCACACTGACTAATGAAACGTCGAAAAATTAATAAACTTATCCACCTCGAAACTTTTGCAAATTTCTCACACTTTATCTCCAGCACCCTCCATTTGGAAAAAAATAGAAATTTGTTTCTCACAAAATCGACAATAATGGAGAATTTTCTATGTCAATTTTTTACTAATTATAACCGTTTTTTTTTCGTACAGTGATGTCTTAGAGTACTCCTTGAAATGACCACTGCATTCTTTGTACTTTATAATTTTTTTAAATAACACCTTTTGCAAAAATAGTCGATTGCTTTTATACGAGAAATATCGGAAAACGAAAACCAATGATTCATGACATTGCTTTCACACAATTTTTCGCCGTGTTAAACATTTTCGCAGAAAGAAAAAATTTGTTGAAGGCTTTGTGACGTCAATACAATTTTTCTGAATATTAAATAAAATTAAAGGTCGACTGAATCGGTCGCGAATCAATTAAAGATAAACATGATTCGAAGCCAGGTAACATACAACTGTCAAGTGGTCCGCTCCATTATATATTATCGATACCTTTGAGGAAGATCACAACTATAGTCAACAGCCCAAGAGGTTTTGAAATGTCGGTCAGTTGATCACGATCATCCGCGGGGAGTGCATCGACGAGTAATTACGTTAGTTCACTACAGTCTTCGCACTTGTTTACGCTTCTCTCTCCCTCTGTGAGTATGTTTTTACAATACTATACTATACTATAGTACGTTATATATAAAATAAAAATTCTCTAAGAAAATTAATCACAGTTGCCACATTAAGTTCACAAAAAATTTATTTTTATTACGGAATTAAATAAATGTAATTGCTGTAGGGTTCTGTAGGATTTTTAAGATAGAGAAGATTTATTGTAATGATCGCTATGGTAAATTTCAAGTTTGTAATTTTAGGTGCGTTAACCCTCGCATAACGGACCGTAGTTGCCGGTGACTGGGTCTCGAGTAACCCTCGCTACTCTTCCTTAACATTCTGTAGCGAGAATAATTTGTATACAGTAGCGACATCCACGCGCATATTGTGGGCCACCGCAGACCCAGTCATTGTCTTGCGAGGGTAAAATAAATTATTTTGATTTTGCTGTCAACGTGCTAAACCACTTCTCAAACTCTCAAGAAAATGAAATCATCTAGCACCCGATTGTTCGGAAAATACCAGAAAATGTTTACAAAATGAAATACCACCAGCCCGACACCTTTAAATTGAATAATTACCGAGGAACGTTAAATTTTGGTTTCATGGCGCGCCGGGAACGCCGAATCGCGTCGGAAATTTGAAATTCGATATTTTCTTGGCTGGGCGCTTGGCTCGTAGGTGGAGAGCGTACACGCAAAACAACGTAACGCTGTTTAATAATTAATCGCGAAAAATCTCTCCGGCAGATGCCGGGAGGCTCGGAATATTACGAAGAAATGCAGAGCGGAGATATTACCGGGAGAGCCAGCCGGGGCGACGATCGTGAAAAATTCAAGAGAAGCATTTCATAGTCTGGGCTCTCTCTCTCTCTCTCTCTCTCTCTCTCTCTCTCTCTCTCTCATTCTCC